>JARQOC010000008.1:62054846-62067495 GCA_033576535.1 Allobates femoralis | reverse complement strand
AAGTTCTGTACCACTGAACTGTCAAAAGTGGCATAGATATCTACATCACTACATGTCACACTCACCTGCTTGCATGATACTCTCTGTGAAGAAAAGGACCTTAAGGACAGAGGAAAAAGAGAGACAACACCATGCAGGTGGTAACTGTTCTGTAATTAAGAATTACAGGAGAAATAAAGTTTAAGATGATGCACTCAATATATGGTGCTTGAAATATGTGTATTGGCCTGGGGGGGATCATGTCCACCTCAAGCCCAATTTCGTGGTCTGCAGGACAGTTCCTGGAGGCACAAGATGATCCTCAACCATCCATGGTGGGATTACAAATATAGAAGAAAAAGTTCCAGTCTTGAGCCCCACATTTAGATACCCAGCCAATATAACACATATGGCTGGGGGCTGCAGTTTGCAGCCATGTGCTTTATCTGTGCTGCACCCTTTTTTCAAGTATTTATTTTTACAACAATATGATGGCAGCTTTCATGCCATAAACTAATATGCATGACAAAGAATCATAGACACAGGCACTGAGAGTGGGGGTGCAGTGTTACTGAAACAACCAATCTCAGCTGCTATCACTTAGGGTGGGCAGGGGTGCAGTGAATATTCATGAGGCGTAATGAGCGAACCAGGAATAGTTGATTGAAGAGCCAAAACTGGTAAGAATTTGTTTGTTTTAAATTGCCATTTTGCTTCCTTTTATAGCCCCCTAAACTTTACTGCCACCATTTTATAGCAAGGGTTTGGGTCAAGTTCAGTCCCAAACCCTGACTTGTTTTAATGTCCGGCGTGGATCGCCGAACCCAAGCATCTGCGGGTTCACCCATCTCTACTCCTTAGCAAATAGGGGCTACATAAAAAGTGAGCATAGCTCCACTAAATTGATGTGCTGTCTCCATAACAAAGACTTCATGTGCAGCTGGAAATGTTACATTTTCTGTGCCATATCAATAACAATCCAGTATCAACATCATCCACTAGACTAATGTTGGAGGCGGAATTCTTACATTTGGGATTGCAAACCTGCTCACTCCCTGTGATGGAACATGCTGTTAAAATGTGGTTGGTCTCTAGAAAGTTGATTCACATCCCATTGAAATAAATCTCATTTTCTAGCATTGATCTGGTGGTCCCATTCTCCCACTTTCATTGCCGGGACGACTATGGTGTCCCTAACTTACAGGCAATAATTTCAGGGGCATATCTCAAAACCTTTGAAGACCTGTCAACATTATACTGACTCCCTTGTCATTTTTACTTTTCCTATGTTCAATTGAAAAGTTTTCTATCCTCCCATCCAACAATTTTCTCTGAAGTAGCTCTTTTTCCTATTCAACACTTTATTTTGGGGAAAAAAGGATTTACAAGAGGGGTTTCAGTCACTTATAACTATCTAAGTTCTCCCCAAGACCAAAATAAGATTCCATAGATGGTCAAAGGGGAAAATGATCTGGCAACATCCTTTACCCCAAAATGGTACATTTTCAAAAGTACAATATGTCAAACTAAGGCAATTTGTTCCAGTGAGAGTAATTATCAAGAGTATGAGCCACTATACGGTAAGGACTGGTAAACTTAGACAGCTACTGTTGAAAATTTAATTTCTCTTTCTTTTGTGTTCATCCTAAGAGAATTGTCCACTCCCGGACATTGATGACCTATCCTTAAGGTACCATTACACGCTTCAATGTTGTTAAGATATCACTAACTATCTCATTGGCGAGCTGTCGTTAGCACATTTTTTTTACGCAAGACGTATATGGAATAGAAAAGGACGCTCTGTCATATTGTTCAGTGTCTGTGTCTAAATATTGTGCATATTATAATATATCAGTTCTCCTCTATACGCTGTTACATCTGGCCACTGTAGAGGCTGGTGATGGCTGATTGTAGTGAACAATCCCTTTAAGGCAGGGGACTTAGTGGGTGTTCTAAAGTATGAAAAATTAAATATATGAGTCAAGTTTCAATCATTTCTGGAACTGTGTCTGCCAATCAAGTGTCATATTATCAAAAAGCAAGAAGTAAAATATAATTTGCATTATAGCTCATAAAAATGTGACATGATGCAAATTAAATCCATCTTAAAATGTGATTGCTGAGACAAGTTGAATAGGAAAATATCAGTTATGAAAATATTTAGACCACAGCTGTAAATAGAAAAAGGAAATGCTGGAACACTTATCTGTTATTATGTCGGCTTTTTTGGTTTAGGGGAATTCAGAACAGATTTCGTATTTCCCGACAAAATCAGTCATAGGAGAAATATTGCTTTTAAGGGTTATATGCTTTTAATAATCTTCTAGAGTATCATTCTGCAAGGTCAAGAAAATACAATTGGAGATAAGTCAGCTGTGAGATATCTATATACAACACAGGAACTTTTCATTGGATAATCATATCTATGATTGTAAATAGTAGTTTAACAGTTCATTGGTTTCACATTCAAATGATCTCCTCTGCTAGATTCTTGGGACCCAACTAGTGATGAGCAAGAGTAAAATGCTTGGGTGCTCATTGCTTGGGTCAAGCATATCGAGCAGTTACCGGGAAAGTTCACCCAAACACGGACACGTGGACAAGTGCTTGTGGACAAGAACGGTACATCTCGCTGACGGCACACTTAGTTAACATAGTGGAAGCCGGGACCCAGTCTCTCGATGTCTTCCCGACGCCAAGGATTCCAGGCCCTAACTCAATCAGGGTTACCCCCACAGTCTACAGCTCCTGCACGTCATCCTCCTCAGCTTCCCCCTCCTCTTCACCCTACACATCAGTCAGTAGCTGGAATCACTGCCTCGGCCAAGCGGCAACAGGCTGAGCTGAAGCTAATATGGACAGTTATGAAAGAGCCGGCAGATCTGTGGTGCACACTAATGAACAAACAGCCAGGTATGGTCATGTGTAATAATGGTCGGAACCTGGTGGCGGCTCTGAGGTGAGCTCACACATTTCCCATGCCTGGCCCATGTGCTCAACCTCGTGGTCCAGTAGTTTCTTAAATCGTACCCAGAGCTGTCGGATCTGCTCGTCAAAATATGCCGCCTGTCTGCCCATTTTACAAAGTCACGTACTGCTTCAGTCACTCTTGCCAGGTTTCAGCAGCGTTTGCAGCTTCCGGCTCACAGACTGGTGTGTGATGTCCCCACGCAGTGGGAATTTGACACTGCAGATGTTGTTCAGGATTTGTTAGCAGAAAAGGGCAGTTGTTGACTACTAACATCAAGAAGGCCATCAGTACTCGGATCAGACTCCACACATAAGACCTCAGGAATGGACATGGATGTCCGACATATGTACTGTCCTCCAAAACTTTGAGGATTCCACCAAGATGGCGAGCGGTGAAGACAGTATCATTAGCATCACCATCCCGTTTCTCTGTCTTCTGAAACGCTCTCTGCTCAAAATCAAACAGGATGCATTGAAGGTGGATCACGATGATATGGAGCAAGGAACCATACAGGGTGATAACACAAAGCCCAGCCTCATCTCATCCTAATATGGATAGGGGGACAATGAGAAGGAGGAGGAAGAAGAACAGGAGCTTGTTTCATGCACTATAGACGGTACTACCTGCACAACTGCCATACAGTCTGTTCAGCATGGGTGTCAAGAGGACAGGGAGGAGGAGGATGAGGAGGAAGAGAGTCAGTCATCCTCTTGGTAAGGACACAGAAGTCTTGCCTGTTACCAGTCTGGCACGCATGGCTGACTTTATGTTACGCTGCCTGTCCCTAGACCATTGCGTTATCAAAATTTTGGGTGACATTCATTACTAGTTGGTAACTAGAAGAAAAGTAGAAAAGCGCACATAGGGTCTTATCCGGGTGTAACCGGGGTGTTGTATTGTGTGCTGTTGCACTAACCTTATGTTGTTGTGAGAGTCACAACAACTATTGAAGCATAAGCCGGCTTGCAGCACTCCGCCCAAGGGAAACAGGTTAAAGCATTAGATGAAAGGTGGTAATTCGTGCGCTGCCATCTGTCCGTTGGTTCCAAGAAATCCAAGGAATCACAAGATGTTAAAAGTAATACCTTTAATGTCTAATTCTTATGCGTTTCGTGGTACTTCAGACCACTTCATCAGAGATCCACAAGGTTTACCAAACCTTGTACACCAGACCCAGATGTGCTTACCGGTATACAGCCTCTTGTGGTACACCGTAGTGTGCTATAAACCCTTCCTGCCTGTATACTGCTAAATTAATCCTAAAAAGGACTGCTGTTTTGATGGATAGATATTAGAAGCCTGTACACAAGCCCCAGATGTGCTTACCGGTATACAGCCTCTTGTGGTACACCGAAGTGTGCTATATACCCCTCCTACCTGTATAGAGCTAAATTAATCCTTAGAAGGACTGTTGTTTTGATGGATAGATATTAGAAGCCTGTACACCAGCCACAGATGTGCTTACAGTATACAGCCTCTTGTGGTACACCAAAGTGTGCTATATACCCTGACTTGCCTGTATACAGCTAGATTAGTTCTCAAAAGAACTGTTGTTTTGATGGATTTTGTATCCCAGCACCTACACTACCTAAAAGACACAATATCTGTCCTTCATTCAGCAGCACCCTTTCCTACACTAGCTGACAATGTGGAGCAAAGTGAAGAGCACAGCGCTGTCAGGTCTTATATAGACCTGATGACCCTGTGGGGCCAACCAATCACTGTAATGCCACAACCATCATGGCTGTGGCATTATAGTGTGTGGCAGGCAATCCCTGCATGTGGGCTGGCTCTGTAAAGAGGGCCAACATGCAGGGAAGTGGAACCGAGCATGAACCCGAGCATCTCGCCGGTACTCGGTGCTGAGCATCGTGAGTACTGTGATGCTCGGGCAAGAACTGAGTACCAACAAGCATGCTTGCCCATCACTAGACCCCACTAATGTAGTGGACTATTGTGTTCTTTGGTTTGATCCTTCAAATAACCAGTAGCTTGTCACATGGTTTATTAATCAAAGCATAGTCAAAGCATATTACATATATATAGGCTAATATGATTATGGTAGAAGCCTCAAACCTTAATATTGGACATCTTTGCTCCACTGGAGCTTAATACATAATTGAAGTTTGGCATGTGCATTTTATAAATGTCTGTTGGTTAGGACATACGTATCTATCCTACTTGGACAGGGTTTCACATCATATCATTAGGATGCCAACCTCCACATCAAGGAAGGGAATTGTGTAACATCCATGTGTAAGAATATGAAATTATTGTGCATGTTCCCCTTTGAAGACACCAATTGCGTTATTGTGATAAGTGATGAATGGGTTTTGTTTGATAATAGGGCAAGATATAGTTGACGATCTAAGGTCTGAGTAGTTGATGAGGTCACATGACATGGGTGTCTTTATAGCAAGAGGAGACCAAGGATCAGAGATAACATGATCCAGATTACATAGAAAGAGGGAGGTGATGGGGACACAGAGTAACCTAACAGATTTGAGTCAGCACACCGAATGAACAAGAGAATGAATGAGACAGGTCCCTACATAGGACACAAAGCAGATAGACCCTAGCAGTTTATAACTCTTAAAGGTAATAGGCCAGGATGAAATATTATGTGACAGAAAGTGAATGTCCCAGGCAGGAATCCCCTTATGGTACCTTTACACGCCGCCACAGAGGGTAGCAACAGGTAGGCATCGCACATGCATGTGCACGCTTTTACCTGTTGCTAACGGTTCCCGATGCCGCATGTACACGCCACCACAAAGTGCTCCACAGAAGGTATTTGCGTTCCCCGGAAGTGCCGATGGGAGCAGCGGATTACCTTCTGTGGAGTACCTTCCCTGATTTACACGCTGCTACCACAAGGGAATATGGGCGTACATCTTAGGCGCCGCAAGTTCATAGGCGTACCAGAGTTGTGTATTTCGTGACGCTTGTACGGTGATTGGACAATGCAATAGCATCATGATTGGCCAGCCTGCACAGGAGGGCTGGCTAATACATGACGCTATTGCAAATGTGTAGTGTGACTGGTCAGCTCATTAAATATGGCGCCTTGTGCAGGGGCAGCCAATGGTTACACAGTAGCCCCCACCAATGATAGCTGATGGGGCGTGGTATACATGACGCTGTGGCACGCCCCAGGGAATTCACTAGGGCACGCAAATACCTTGCCTGTACCCCGATTACACGCCGCCACCACAGGGATTATGCTTTCTTGTTTTTGAGCACGGCCCAGACACAGGTATCCGAAGACACAGGAAGGAAAGTCCTGAATTACACGCCGCCACTTTGCGGTGTTTTCAAGGCAACAGGCACAATTGTGTCCGATGCCTGTCGGTTTCTACCTTTCTGTGGCGGCGTGTAAAAGTACCATAAGAGTCTGAGAGCTTATATCTAAAGCCTGGCTACGGTGGCAGTGTAGCTCCTTTTCAAGGGGAACAAGATGGGGAACCGCAGGAGGGAAAGAATGACTCTCATGGACTGTACTGAGGTGTTGAGGCTGGTGGTGGTATTTTTACCATCTTATATTTAATAAAAGATATGTTTTAGGTGTTTATTGATATACTAGATGGCAGCCCGATTCTAAAGAATCGGGTAGTCTAGAATCCATATATAGTTTATTTACTAATAGTTACGGGAGTGCGGTGAAATGAATTGTGTGTATACAGGCGGCTCTGTGGGTAGCACAGTATACAGCGGCTCTGTGGGTAGCACAGTATACAGCGGCTCAGTGGTTAGCACAGCGCGGTGGCTCAGTGGTTAGCACTGCGTGGTGGCTCAGTGGTTAGCACTGCGCGGTGGCTCAGTGGTTAGCACTGCGCGGTGGCTCAGTGGTTAGCACTGCGCGGTGGCTCAGTGGTTAGCACTGCGCGGTGGCTCAGTGGCTAGCACTGCACGGTGGCTCAGTGGCTAGCACTGCGCGGTGGCTCAGTGGCTAGCACTGCGCGGTGGCTCAGTGGCTCAGGGGATCAGGGGAGAGCGGAGGGGAGGCTGGAGGGCAGGGGAGAGCGGAGGCAGGGGAGAGCGGAGGCAGGGGAGAGCGGAGGCAGAGGAGAGCGGAGGCAGAGGAGAGCGGAGGCTGGAGAGCAGAGGAGAGCGGAGGCTGGGGGGCTGAGGAGAGCGGAGGCTGGGGTCAGAGGAGAGCAAAGGCAGGGGGGCAGGGGAGAGCGGAGGCAGGGGAGAGCGGAGCCAGAGGAGAGCAGAGGCTGGAGAGCAGAGGAGAGCGGAGGCTGGAGGGCAGAGGAGAGTGGAGGCTGGGGGGTAGAGGAGAGCGGAGGCTGGGGGGCAGGGGAGAGCGGAGGCAGGGGAGAGCAGAGGCAGAGGAGAGCGGAGGCTGGAGAGCAGAGGCTGGAGGGCAGAGGAGAGCGAAGGCTGGGGGCAGAGGAGAGCGGAGGCAGGGGGGCAGAGGAGAGCGGAGGCAGGGGGCAGAGGAGAGCGGAGGCAGGGGGGCAGAGGAGAGCGGAGGCAGGGGAGAGCAGAGGCAGGTGAGAGCGGAGGCAGAGGAGAGCGGAGGCAGAGGAGGGCGGAGGCTGGAGAGCAGAGGCTGGGGGCAGAGGAGAGCAGAGGCTGGGGGGCAAAGGAGAGCAGAGGCTGGGGGGCAGAGGAGAGCGGAGGCAGCGGAGAGCGGAGGCAGAGGAGGGCGGAGGCTGGAGAGCAGAGGCTGGAGGGCAGAGGAGAGCGAAGGCTGGGGGCAGAGGAGAGCGGAGGCAGGGGGCAGAGGAGAGCGGAGGCAGGGGAGAGCGGAGGCAGGGGAGAGTGGAGGCAGGGGAGAGCGGAGGCAGAGGAGGGTGGAGGCTGGAGAGCAGAGGCTGGGGGGCAGAGGAGAGCAGAGGCTGGGGGGCAGAGGAGAGGGGAGGCTGGGGGGCAAAGGAGAGCGGAGGCTGGGGGGCAGAGGAGAGCGGATGCTGGGGGCAGAGGAGAGCGGAGGCTGGGGGGCAGAGGAGAGCGGAGGCTGGGGGGCAGAGGAGAGCGGAAGCTGGGGGCAGAGCGGAGGCTGGGGGGCAGAGGAGAGCGGAGGCTGGGGGGCAGAGCAAAGGAGAGGCTGGGGGGCAGAGCAGAAGAGAGGCTGGGGGGCAGAGGAGAGCGGAGGCTGGGGAGCAGAGGAGAGCGGAGGCTGGGGAGAGCGGAGCCAGAGGAGAGCAGAGGCTGGAGAGCAGAGGAGAGCGGAGGCTGGAGGGCAGAGGAGAGTGGAGGCTGGGGGGTAGAGGAGAGCGGAGGCTGGGGGGCAGGGGAGAGCGGAGGCAGGGGAGAGCAGAGGCAGAGGAGAACGGAGGCTGGAGAGCAGAGGCTGGAGGGCAGAGGAGAGCGAAGGCTGGGGGGCAGAGGAGAGCGGAGGCAGGGGGGCAGAGGAGAGCGGAGGCAGGGGGGCAGAGGAGAGCGGAGGCAGGGGGCAGAGGAGAGCGGAGGCAGGGGAGAGCAGAGGCAGGTGAGAGCGGAGGCAGAGGAGAGCGGAGGCAGAGGAGGGCGGAGGCTGGAGAGCAGAGGCTGGGGGGCAGAGGAGAGCAGAGGCTGGGGGGCAAAGGAGAGCAGAGGCTGGGGGCAGAGGAGAGCGGAGGCAGCGGAGAGCGGAGGCAGAGGAGGGTGGAGGCTGGAGAGCAGAGGCTGGAGGGCAGAGGAGAGCGAAGGCTGGGGGCAGAGGAGAGCGGAGGCAGGGGGGCAGAGGAGAGCGGAGGCAGGGGAGAGCGGAGGCAGGGGAGAGTGGAGGCAGGGGAGAGCGGAGGCAGAGGAGGGTGGAGGCTGGAGAGCAGAGGCTGGGGGGCAGAGGAGAGCAGAGGCTGGGGGGCAGAGGAGAGGGGAGGCTGGGGGGCAGAGGAGAGCGGAGACTGGGGGGCAGAGGAGAGCGGATGCTGGGGGCAGAGGAGAGCGGAGGCTGGGGGGCAGAGGAGAGCGGAGGCTGGGGGCAGAGGAGAGCGGAGGCTGGGGGGCAGAGCGGAGGCTGGGGGGCAGAGGAGAGCGGAGGCTGGGGGCAGAGCAAAGGAGAGGCTGGGGGGCAGAGCAGAAGAGAGGCTGGGGGGCAGAGGAGAGCGGAGGCTGGGGAGCAGAGGAGAGCGGAGGCTGGGGGGCAGAGGAGAGTGGAGGCTGGGGGGCAGAGGAGAGCGGAGGCTGGGGGGCAGAGGAGAGCGGAAGCTGGGGGGCAGAGGAGAGCAGAGGCTGGGGGGCAGAGGAGAGCGGAGGCTGGGGGGCAGAGCGGAGGCTGGGGGGCAGAGGAGAGCGGAGGCTGGGGGGCAGAGCAGTGGAGAGGCTGGGGGGCAGAGCAGAGGAGAGGCTGGGGGACAGAGGAGAGCGGAGGCTGGGGGGCAGAGGAGAGCGGAGGCTGGGGGGCAGAGGAGAGGAGAGGCTGGGGGGCAGAGGAGAGGGAGGTGGGGGAGAGGGCGTGGGGGGCAGAGGAGAGCGGAGGCTGGGGGGCAGAGCAGAGGGGAGGCTGGGGGGCAGAGCAGAGGGGAGGCTGGGGGGCAGAGCAGAGGGGAGGTTGGGGGGCAGAGGAGAGCGGAAGCTGGGGGGCAGAGGAGAGCGGAGGCTGGGGGGCAGAGGAGAGGAGAGGCTGGGGGGCAGAGGAGAGCGGAGGCTGGGGGCAGAGCAGAGGGGAGGCTGGGAGGCAGAGCAGAGCGGAGGCTGGGGGGCAGAGGAGAGCGGAGGCTGGGAAGCTGAACACTCACTGGGCTGTCGGCGGTCAGCGGCAGTGGTGGCGGCGGTTCCGGAGGGGCCAGCTCCCTGATGGAGGAGAGTCAGCGGGTGTGTGCGGTGAGCGGCAGGACTGGGAGCGGTGCCGGCGGAGGCCGCACACCGGAGTGTGGGCCGGGCCGGTTCTCGGATGTGGTTGGTCTCACACCGGGCTGTGTGCGGGGCCGGTGGCGGGATAGCGTTCCCTGATGGAGGAGGAGAGTGGGCGGTGAGCTGCAGGGCTGTGGGCGGTGCCGGGGGAGGCCGCACACCGGAGTGTGGGCCGGGCCGGGGCGGTTCCCGGATGTGGATGGGCGCACACGGGGCTCAGTGCGGGACTGGTGGCGGGATAGCGGCGAGTGGTGGCGCTTTAGCTCCCACCGCGAGCCGCTGTGCTGTTTTGACAGCGGCTCGCGGTGAGCGCTACGCGCTCACCGCTCGTGGGTCTGGTACTTCCGGTTACGGTCTTTTACACAGGTCTGGAGGCCATCACGGAAGTTGGCCGGATTGGCCGGAAGTGGCCTTCGGGTTTTATATATAAGATGGTTATATCTATTGAAGGGTCCTGTACACATACTTTACCAGTTGTTTTTTAAAACACAAATTTGCCAATAGTGGCTAACATGGACCCAACTTAGCAAACTATGAAAATGTCCCCATTAGTTTGAAATATATGATGATCCACTGTTTTCCAAAAGTTTCTAAAGTCAATTCCTTTATAATCTGCTTTATTAAGTCTTATTCCAATATTTTAGGAGCAGGAGCCAAATTCTGGAACAGCTGTGGGCTGAAAATCTTTGGCTGGCAGCTTCCAGCAGGAAGCTGAATGTATCAGTAGGATGTGGTGCTTTCTAATAGGCTGAAGCTAGTAGTTGATGGCTTCAGCTGGATAGCAAACACATATACTATGTCAGACTGGGAAGTTCTGCAGGTCCCAGTCATTTTAACCTTAGTGGATGGGCGTAGCCTGTGCTCTCATGAGTTTCAGGCACAGAATTCTCATCTATCAACACCACCTACAGAGTGAACATGACAGTGCCTGATGACAGAAGTAGATGAAGCAGGAGCAGGCTCTGGTTGGGATGGACTAAGGAAACTCTCAATTGGCTTCAGAGAAAGAAAATAAAGATACTATAATTACCCTACTAATCAAATGACTGGAATCCAATAAAATATTTATAGAAGGAAATAAAGCTTAGAGTTTATAGAAGAAGCCCACAGAACCTTCAGGATCATTTCTATGGAAGAATAAGTCAAAATCACACCCGAGCAATGCATGCTTCTAGTTTCTCCATACAGGAGGCATCTTAAAGCTTCATCCCCAAGAAAGACTATGTACAAAGTATTAAGTGTAGTACAATATTTTTCCCTTTGACATTTATCTTTATTACACATCACGAAATTTATGAACATCAATGGTTTGATTTCTTTGCCTGTGTGGGTTGGATGGGTTGTTACCGACATCTGGTGAAAAATTCAAGTTAGTAGACCCTTTTGAAATACATTTACTTATAAAATAAGTGATAAGTTCAATACTTTTTGGTCTGCTGTATAATTATTAATTTTAACATTTGTTATTAGGAGAAATAAAAGGAAACTAGGAAAAAAAATAGCACAGTAGTAACTTATAGGGAACATCAACTTTCTTTTTAATGACTTCTTTAGGTATTATATTGTATGCAGTATTATATGTTTTTATTAGGAAGAGGTGGTGTATCAAGTTATAAAGTAAGCGATGGATATTATCTACGTTTTCATCATGTTCATTTTTTGTCACACATCCCTGTCTGGAGAAACTTTGCAGGTGATAATCCTTATGATAACCAAACATATTTACAAGGAAGGAAAAGTAAAGTGCAGAGTTGGGAAGACATAAGTCATTTTAAAAATAAATTAGGATGTGTTAGACGTGGCACTTCAAATCATAAGACAAATATCTAATCTGGGAACCACTATGTCTGTGGAATAAAAGATAATGGATCCCATACGTATGAATGCCGTCCAGATAATAGTCTGACGTAAAATACAGCAATTTACTGACTACGAAAACAAAACAACATACATTTTCAATTCTATTTTGAGTGTAATGGATGGGTGGTGTGGTATATCAGTGCTGACCTTTAATGGGAGGATGTAGTTCATGGAACTGTATCAACAAAGTTGATAATGGAATTGAGCGCTCCCCCGGTCTTCGACCACAGTCTAGAATTACACTGTTACAACTTCTATGCGACAAGGAACTCTCCATTTTGTAGAAAGCAAAGGACATCATATAACCAGTTTCC
The DNA here is from genome assembly GCA_033576535.1 of Allobates femoralis. Classification (NCBI taxonomy): domain Eukaryota; kingdom Metazoa; phylum Chordata; class Amphibia; order Anura; family Aromobatidae; genus Allobates; species Allobates femoralis. The sequence continues at coordinate 62,055,585 of JARQOC010000008.1, read as the reverse complement.
CGTGCAAATCTTGAAAATTGAACATGATCTCGGCTATAAACCTTTGTTGCAATTATTTTCTACTACTTGTACATTTGTCCCTTTAATTTAGTGTAAAAAAGTGTTAAATTCTTGGCATCAGAAGCACACAATAAAGCTGAGGATGAAACGTGTGGTTTCAAAGCAGGTAAAATAATGAGCAGCATAGGTCCATTCTTATCTACTGTCGGCTTCTATGATTCATTGCAGATTACGTTGGATTAAAATGGGTTTGTTTTATCTTTTTTACTATAATTATTCATGTTCCATGAAGTCGATGGAATTCCTCACATATTGCAATATCAAACAGGAGGGCTCACCCTTTATCAACAGAGAAGGGGGCTGACTGTTCACATTCTCTATGAATGTTGTGTTATGCTTCTGGTAATCAGATTAATTTCCACAATATTTCCCAATGGATAGGCTTCTCAGTGAGTTTGCACGTTCTCCTGCCTCGGGCGAACATCTGAGCTGTAATGTGTGTGCTTTCTTTTTTTAGAAGAAACAAACAGAGTTTAAAACTTTATTTAGATTTAGATTCAACAATCTGGGGTTAAAGAAAGGAACGTAATCCCTTGACACAGCACAGAAACCGAAACACTAGGAAGGATGCTGGTCAAAGAGAAGTTAATTGGCTGCTTGGACCAGGACTGGAAGCAGAAGATAATATGCGTCTCATTGCTTTGGGTTATCTACATCAAGGTCAAGAAACTTGTTGATA